>CALYLW010000256.1:0-7500 GCA_944989445.1 Ampullaceana balthica
CCACACAAGTGCCCGAGGTAACCAATGTCACCCACACGTGTACCCGTGGTGACCAATGCCACCCACAGAAGTGCCCGAGGTAACCAATGTCAGCCACAGAAGTGCACGAGGTGACCAATGTCAGCCACAGAAGTGCACGAGGTAACCAATGTCACCCGCACATGTACCTGTGTGACCAATGTTCTATGATGAAAGCACACCTAATTAAACTGATGTAAAATAAAGGAATTAAATTAAATAAGCAACACACTAGACACATTCAGTGAACATTGACAGCTGCGGTGTTTGAAAACCCCATCTTCTCAGTGTACTTGACATAAGTACTTGACATAAGTACTTGACATAATAAACACAGTTTAAAAGAATAGAAAAATAAATGGATTATGAATACTTTGAATCTATTTTGTGCGTCGATTGAATTAATCGTTACAGACATGTATGCATAACACGCCTGGAAATTTTCTTGTTTGCAACACTTGAGTCAATTCAAATCATAACGTTGCTTTTTCTATTGACTGAACTCCATGAGCCTCCCCTGCCCCCCCCCGCCAGCCCTTCCCCCTATAGTTTAATTCTTACTTTTTGTGCCAACATACAATGCAGACCACCTCACTCCTTGCGTACCTTCGTGGTTCTGTTGCTTTGCAATATCCGCCACCTTTAATCTTCCTTTCACCTTCAACACTTTCTTTCAATCTTCATTCAATCTGCATATAATCGTAAAACACTTTCCTTCAATCTTCATTCAATATGGCTTTAATCGTAAAACACTTTCATTCAATCTGCCTATAATCGTACAACACTTTCCTTCAATCTTCATTCAATCTGCCTCTAATCGTATAGCACTTTCCTTCAAACTTCATTCATTAATCAATAAATCTTTCAACACTATTCCATAAAATTCAAAACTTTTTCCTAAACCTTCAGAAATTTACTCTCAATTTCCCAGAAGATCAAAATAATTCCACTATCAATATTATTAATAATACTAAATAATATTTGGCTGACACTAAAGAAAACATTGCACCTGATCTCGCTAACTTAAAGTCTCTGGTTAAATGAAGAAATTTATTATACACTTTGACCTAGATAATTGAAAATCTGAAGTTCAAAGGTTATACTCCTACCTTGATTTGAACTCACCCATTTATACCTGTCTTTGACCCTTGCTTTAAAAGACTCGTGAATGTCGTTACGACCTTGGAGCGACTCGAGAATCTTGACCGTCTCTGAATTTGTGCGGAGTGGGAATTCAGTGGCCGCATAGTTGATGAGGTACCTGGGTACAGACAAGACAATATATTGGCTACATAGTTAATGAGGTACCTGGGAACAGACAAGACAATATATTGGCTACATAGTTGATGAGGTACCTGGGTACAGACAAGACAAAATACTGGCTACAGAGTTAATGAGGTACCTGGGAACAGACAAGACAATATATTGGCTACATAGTTGATGAGGTACCTGGGTACAGACAAGACAAAATACTGGCTATATAATTAATGAGGTACCTGGGAACAGACAAGACAATATATTGGCTACATAATTAATGAGGTGCCTGGGTACAGACAAGACAAAATACTGGCTACATAGTTAATGAGGTACCTGGGAACAGACAAGACAAAATACTGGCTACATAGTTAATGATGTACCTGGGAACAGACAAGACAATATATTGGCTACATAGTTGATGAGGTACCTGGGTACAGAGAAGAAAATATATTGGCTACATAATTAATGAGGTACCTGGGAACAGAGAAGAAAATATATTGGCTACATAATTAATGAGGTACCTGGGAACAGACAAGACAATATATTGGCTACATAATTAATGAGGTACATGGGTACAGACAAGACAATATATTGGCTACATAATTAATGAGGTACATGGGTACAGACAAGACAATATATTGGCTACATAATTAATGAGGTACATGGGTACAGACAAGACAATATATTGGCTACATAGTTGATGAGGTACGTGGGTACAGACAAGACAATATATTGGCTACATAGTTGATGAGGTACCTGGGTACAGACAAGACAATATATTGGCTACATAATTAATGAGGTACCTGGGAACAGACAAGAAAATATATTGGCTACATAATTAATGAGGTACATGCGTACAGACAAGGAAATATATTGGCTACATAATTAATGAGGTACCTGGGTACAGACAAGAAAATATATTGGCTACATAATTAATGAGATACCTGGGTACAGACAAGACAATATATTGGCTACATAATTAATGAGGTACCTGGGAACAGACAAGAAAATATATTGGCTACATAATTAATGAGGTACATGCGTACAGACAAGGAAATATATTGGCTACATCATTAATGAGGTACCTGGGTACAGAACAGAACATAAAAGTGACAATATAATGGCTACATAAGTAATGCGGTACCTGGGTACAGAATATGAAAGTGACAATATAATGGCTACATAATTAATTCGGTACCTGGGTAACAGAAGAGGACATGAAAGTGACAATATAGTTGCTGCATAATGTATTAGGTACCTGGTTAACAGAACAGAACATGAAATCACATCATATACGCCATTGAAATTTAAAAACGTACAGAATTATTTTTACCTGAACTTTCTACCGCTTTTCTAATTTTTTTAAAAAGTACAGCCACCATGATCAGACCATGCCAGTGACACCAAATAAAGTCTCCCCCGGAAAGTTTATTTTAAACAAAGTCGCCCCCCGGAGAGTCCAGGTATGTGTCATAGGAGTTCATGTCTGTGCGCCTTAAGACAATTCTGTCTTGTACAAGTATTGGAATTCAGTTATAGCCTTTGGTTAGTGACAAGTGTGACCCAATCCAAAGTAGAAATGTGTACAATCAAGGGATATAAAGAATAAAAATAGATGAAATCTTCTCGATAATTATAATATATTAATAAAATTCTTAGCCAGCAATCCTCATAATTTTAGTGTCTGGACCCATCGCTATCTACAGCCATGTTTCCGCAATGAAAGCCAGACATTTGCATTATAGCAAGTGATGTGTATCAATAACAGCAAAATGGTCAGAACTTAAATTTGTTTCAGCACCTTTTGCTGGTAGGACTTCTAATCCTACTTCATTTTTTTTTATTCTTTAAATAAAACTATTGCAACAAGCAACACAATCTTAGCTGATTCAAAGCAGGCTTTGAAAGAGTTTTACGATGAGAATCTTGGGCGTGGCTAACTTCACGCTGGCACCAATCAACATCACTTTAACATCAACCCATATCAATCTAAGATCAACCCATCGGATCATATTCATTTATCTTGAACCATCATAGTCATAATCATTAGGGTGTGGTTAAATCTGAGCAATGTGAGTTGGGGTATGGTTAGATCTGAGCAATGTGAGTTGAGATATGGCTAGATCTGAGCAATGTGAGTTGAGATATGGCTAGATCTGAGCAATGTGAGTTGATATATGGCTAGATCTGAGAAATGTGAGTTGAGATATGGCTAGATCTGAGCAATGTGAGTTGAGATATGGCTAGATCTGAGCAATGTGAGTTGATATATGGCTAGATCTGAGCAATGTGAGTTGAGGTATCGTTAGATCTGAGCAATGTGAGTTGAGGTATGGCTAGATCTGAGCAATGTGAGTTGAGATATGGCTAGATCTCAGCAATGTGAGTTGGGGTATGGTTAGATCTGAGCAATGTGAGTTGAGGTATGGCTAGATCTGAGCAATGTGAGTTGAGATATGGCTAGATCTCAGCAATGTGAGTTGAGGTATGGTTAGATCTGAGCAATGTGAGTTGAGGTATGGTTAGATCTGAGCAATGTGAGTTGAGGTATGGCAATGGTTAGATCTGAGCAATGTGAGCTAAGATTTGGATAAATCTGAAAATGTGAACCAGGTTTCAGTTAAATCTAAACGCTTTGAAATAATGAGTATTAAATCTAAAAATGATGCAATATAAAAATCAGCTTTAATTAGAGATCTTTTCGGTTAAGTTTAAAAAAATTTAATTTCATATTATTCTAGTTTTGACCAAGTAAGAAGACATATTTAATATTCGTGGCTTCTATTGTTAGAGAGCAAGAGTGCATTGCGGCATCAGTACTGGTGCTATGAAAGGGTTCTCCTTTAAATCTGTTTCAGATAGTTCCAGCTTACTTTTCCGTTTGGCTGGGAGCCTTCGAGGGAAAAAAAAGTGAACCAGAGCTATAGCAGACATAAAATTGTTACACTAACAGCGTAGAGTAGGTGCCCTTTCATTATAGGGGAAAAAATATTTCCTGAACTTAAAACTTTTTCTTTTTGATGCTGAATTCTCAGTTGAAATAAATCCACGGGAGTTACCTTTATATTATGTGAACAGATAGGACACGACAGTCTCTTTGTTATGTTTCTTTGTGCCTTCTCTAACCTCCCCTCTCCCCTCCACCCCAAAATGGTTATGTTCTCTCTGGAATTTGTTGCTCTTAAGAAATTAATCCAAGATAAACAGGACGCTCCCCGCCCCATGTTCTGTATCAAATAAGTCGTTATATCACTTTTGTCAAAGATTGTCAAGGGCTGTTGGATGGATCTCAAGTTATTGTTGTTAAAAATTGTCAAATTGTTGTGGGGGGGAACTCACGTTATTTTTCTTACAGATGGTCAACTTTTTAATTTTATTTAGAATTTAGACCTGAAGTAACGTTTGTTAAAGATTGGTAAAATGTTGCTAGTAAGATGGATATAAAGTTATAGAGCAACAGAAAGAAAAGCACGTATTAAGCGCGGCATCAGGTGACATAACAATGGTTGTTGTTCTGGCTGAATGCTCCTGGAAAACAAGAGCCATGGTCTGGACTCATTTTACCCAGTCTTGGGCCTAGAATCATTCAGCCAGAACCGGCAGAATTAAGTTGGTCCCGGGCGTATGCAGATTGAACATTTTTTTGTAAATTCAAAGACCTTCCTACTGTTTACTTGAGAAAATTTACTAGTTTCCCCCACCCCATCCCCTGTTTTGTGTGTTCAAGATCTGCCAGAAACACGACTCAAACGCTTTGATAGACTCGATTTTGGTCTTTAGCACCTTATACGCCTAAAGCAGCAAACCAGCAGATAATTTAGTCAATAGGTCACTATCAGATGATTTAGCCGATAGGTCACTATCAGATGATTTAGTCGATAGGTCACTATCAGATGATTTAGTCGATAGGTCACTATCAGATGACATAGTCCATAGGTCACTATCAGATGACATAGTCCATAGGTCACATTCAGATGACATAGTCCATAGGTCACTATCAGATGATTTAGTCGATAGGTCACTATCAGATGATTTAGTCGATATGTCACTATCAGATGATTTAGTCGATAGGTCACTATCAGTTGACATAGCCCATAGGTCAGTATCAGATGACATAGTCCATAGGTCACTATCAGATGATTTAGTCGATATGTCACTATCAGATAATTTTGTCGATAGGTCACTATCAGATGATTTAGTCGATATTTCACTATCAGATGATTTAGTCGATAGGTCACTATCAGTTGACATAGCCCATAGGTCAGTATCAGATGACATAGTCCATAGGTCACTATCAGATGATTTAGTCGATAGGTCACTATCAGATGACATAGTCCATAGGTCACTATCAGATGATTAAGTCCATGGGTCACTATCAGATGACATAGTCCATAGGTCACTATCAGATGACATAGTCCATAAGTCACTATCAGATGATTTAGTCGATAGGTCACTATCAGATGACATAGTCCATAAGTCACTATCAGATGATTTAGTCGATATGTCACTATCACATGATTTAGTCGATATGTCACTAGCCCGGATGACTTAGTCGATAGGTCACCATCAGATGACTTAGTCGATAGGACAATATCAGAATTTTAACATACAGGTCACTATCAGAGGACATACTCGATAGGTCACTATCAGATGATCTAGGCAATAGGTCACTCACTATACGATGACTTAGTCGATAGGACAATATCAGATGTTAAATCTATAGTTCTCTGTCAGATGATTTAGTCGATAGGACAATGTCTATACCATCGTTCATCTTAAAAAATATAAATCTATCTTTAAATAGCTGTTCATCGATTGCAACATTTGTTAGCTGAGTGCTGGTAATTGTGGTCATTTTACTGATGGCAACATTTGTTAGCTGAGTGCTGGTAATTGTGGTCATTTTACTGATGGCAACATTTGTTAGCTGAGTGCTGGTAATTATAGTCTTTTGAAAGAATAGGCGACTACTGTTTCACGTCACCCACTCTGGAGTTGGGGAAAGATGTCTTTAAAAACCTTTGAAAACCTTATTGTTTAAGTTTATTCCCCCAACTACACGCATTGGTTTAGCAGTCTAACCGTACGCATCACTTGAATAGTGTAACAACACGCATTAATTTATTAGTGAATTACACGCATTAATTTAATATTGTGCTACATTTAAGTTTTTAACGCAATTTCCCATGGAAAAAATTGCATTTATATATTTGAAATGTCTGTGCTGTCTGTTCGAGCTTGACATGCAACTCCTCCTGAACCATACCAGATATAGGGTTCGGGTCATTTGCAAATATGTTAAGGAGGTCTCAAAGATGTGCAAGGGCCAAAGAAAATACCGAAAGATTTACTGGATTTCTTGGAAAATACACAAAACAAAAAAAATATAAAATATCAGTATTTTGTCAACTTCTTGCCAACCATAACACCCATCGGGTTGAAACAAACGCCAAACGATAGCTAATAATATTTAGAACAATGTTGGAGAAGGAATTTTTGAAAAATCTCTTTTTGTTCGATTCCCGTAATTTTGGCAACAATTTTTAGATAGCAATGGTGCAGTTTTTGTACATAATTACAGATTTGAAATGACTTTTAATGTCATCTAGAATGATAGTTAATGGGGTTTTTCCATTATGAATGCTAATGTTAGAACGTTTCGCGGTGCGTGCGCATTATATTGACACATTCTTGGGGTGACGTAGCGTGAGGGGATATGAAGTCAAAGAGAAAATTTGCTATAGAGTGCAATTGATAGCAATTGTTTTGTTTAGTTTGAAATAACTTTTAATTTAATCTAGCATGATTTCCCTTGAATCAAAAAATCGGAAAATCTGTGTTGGAAATTGCTTTTAAATACTCAATCGAGTTTTTATTACTTGTTTTAAAAAATAAGCCTAAATTGCGTTTGAAAGCTGAGATGAGTTCGTTTTAATTACACCCTCTTAGGTAAATAGACTATGTGTGTGTGTGTGTGTGCTTTGTAAAGGTAAACCCTCCTAGAAGTTAAACAGTATGCGCACGTATTCACTAAAAGTTATAAATAAAGGAACAATTTTCTTTATCTCGTACATTCAATGGCACCTGTATAAACATGGGTACACTCTTTTGTTGTAAGCTCTCTTTTGTTGAAAATTCTATTTTGTTGAAAGCTCTCTTTCATTGAGAGCTCTCATTTGTTGAAAGCTCTCTTTTTATTTGTGCATGGTTAATGATCCTCATAAT
>CALYLW010000256.1:697500-705472 GCA_944989445.1 Ampullaceana balthica
CCCACTCGCCCCTACCCACCTTCCCGTAAACCCACCCCCCCCCACACCTCCCCAAAAACACAATCCCCTCCCGCCCCCCCCACCTCACCAGCCCCCCCCCCCCCCACTCTCACACCCCCCGCACCAGCCCCCCCCCCCACCCGACACACCCCACCCACCACCACCCAACGCCCGCCAAACCCCCCCCCACCCCGCCCCCCCCCCCACCCCCCCCACCAGACCACCGCCCATACCTTACCACCCCCACCTCCGCACACCTCACAAGTCGGGTCGCCTCAACCAGGCACGCTACGCTCGACATCCCTCGACTCTCCTCCCCCCATCCAATCCACCCATTGACCCTCCTCTTCCCCAACCATCCACAGGTAACCGCTCTCCCCCCCCACCCCCCCCCACTGACGACGTCCCCCACCCACCCCCCCCCCCCTCCTTCTCCCACCCCCAACCCGTCACCTTGCACGAGTTACACCTCTACTCAACAGCACCCCTCGCTCTCCCCCCCCCCCCATTCCACACCCCCCATACCCCTTGCCCCCTCACACCACCCCACCCCGCCCCCCCAACCCCCCCATCCCCCCCCTCCTCCCACATTCCCCCCCCACACCCACCTATCATCCCGCCCGCCAATCTCCCCCCATCCCCCCACTACACGTCACCCCCCCGACCTCCCCGTTTCACCCACCTCCACGCCCCCCACCGCAAACCCCCCGAAGACTAACCACCTCCCCACACCCCCCAAACCATAACCCACCGCCTTTCACCACTCCGCACGCGCCTAACATCCCGACAAATCCCGCCCCCCTACCACAACCCCCACGCCTCCCCTCCCCACGACCCCGCCGACATTACACCCCCACCCCCATATAAAATAAAAACAACATCCCCCAAACAATCCCCCAACGTACAACCAACAAACATTTCCACCCCTCCACCAACTTTATGCGAGTACCGCAACCATCCCCAACCATCCACAACCCACTGCCCTCCACAATACCCCCCCCCTCTAACCACACCAGCGCTATTCTCGCCCCGACCCGATCCCCGCCCCCCTCCCCGCCCCCCACGCACATACACCAACCCGCACCATTCCCCCCAGGCAGCCACCACGACACCAACCTCATACCCCCCCACACACTCTCCGCACACCCAAGCACCATCCCCACAGCCCCTCTTTCACAAACCACCCCTAACCACCACCCCCCCGCCACCCACAACACCACTAACCCCTAACGTAGACAACCCCCTATCGTCCCCAACCCCCCCACCCCCACTTACACCCCCCCTAACTAACAATCCGCCTCACCACCTCCCCAACCCCGCACCCCAAAACCCCCAAACTCCCCCCATTCCACCCCCCCCCCCAACGTTTCGCCAGCCACCTTCGAGCATGTTCTCCACCACACCCAAGAACACCCACAACACCGACCCTACCCCCCGCACTCCCCACTCTCTCCCCCCCCCCCCATAACACCCCACTCAAGATGCCACGACAATAAAAAAACAAAGAAATGAACAGACCCCTAACGAAAACAAAAAAATCCACACAAATTATAAGAATAATAAAAACACAGCAAACAATGTCCAACCAGACACTAACTCAACAACACTAAACAATACAACCTAAAAAACTCGAAAAACGCAAACAACAACGAAATTAACCAATTACAAAAAACTAAAAAACAAAACCTAGCATAAACAAAGACAAACAACGCATACAACCAAGAAAGAGATTAACAGTAAACAACAAAATCAAACAAACTAATAGCACATCCAGAACTCAAAAACAAAAACAATAAAAACTAAAAACAAACAACAGAATTAAGGCAAAATCAATAAAAAAGAACACAAACAACAAAAAATTACAAACAAACGCATACTACAACAAACAAGGAACAACAATACAAAGAAACTCAACAAACACAGACACAAACGCAAATTAACAACTAAAAACGACACCCAAATCAAACCAACAAGATACATATCAACACCACAACAAAAATAAAACAACCGACAAGATAAAGACTAAACATAACATACACACAAACAGACGGATCGAAAAACACCCACTAACTCCAACAATACGCTCACCACCAGCAACATCCATCGCACTAAACTCACCTCGCCAGACCACTGTCTCCACAGCCAGCGCCACGCATCCACCCGACAACTACCACTCCCTACTAACACACCACCACCTCAACCCTCCCCAACACCCGCCACCACACCCACTCCACCCAACCACTCAACTCACCCCACTACCACAAGCACTCCCAAACACCATACAAACCCCCACCCCCACACCACACCTCCTCACTCAACACCCGACACCCCCTACAACAACCCCCCACCCCACCCTCACACCCACAACCCCCCACCCCACCCCCCACCCCCACCCCCCACACCCCCACACATCCCACCCCCACACACAACCCCACCCCCCCCACCCCCCACCCCACCCCCGCACCCCACCACACCCACCACACACCCCACTCCCCACACACCACACCCACCCCCCTCCCCACCCCCCCACCTCACAACCCCCACACAATCTCCCCACACCCCACCCCACACACACACCACACCCCACCCACCCCCACTCCCCCACACACCCCCCACCCCCACCCCCCCAACACCCCCCACCTCACACCCCACACCTCCCCCTCCAACCACCACACCCCCACCCCCGCAACTCCCCCCACACACCCCGCACACCCCCCCACCACACCGACACACCTCCACACTCCCAGAGATCCGCACACCAGCCCGTGCCTGACCCCACCCTCACAACATACCCCCCCCCCCCCAGCCACCCCCCCCCCACAACCCCCACGCCAAAACACCCCCCTCCCACCCCCCCCCCCCCCACCCCCACCCCCCACAAACCACCCCCCCACCCCCACCCCCCCACACACCCCCCCCCCCCCCCAAACCCCCCCCCCCCCCCCCCCCCCCCACCCCAACCCCCCATACCACTCTCCCACCGTAAGACCTGCCCCCACAGCCCAATCCCCCGCGACCTAATACATAGATTCCCCCCCTCCATCCCGCCCCACCCTGCCTCCGCGGATCACACCCCACCCCGTCCCCGCTCACTCCCTCACGCGCCCGCATCACTTAGCTCTCTACCGGGCTCCACCGGCCTCCCCCCCCACTCCCCCAATCCCTCGATCCCCCCCCCCTACCATGCCCCCCCCAACCTCCCGCCCCCACAAGTGTCTACGCCACACGCCTCACATCAACCACCCCCGCATCACACTCCAACACCCCCACCCCACACACACACACTTCCCCACACCCTACACATACCACCACCCATCCCGCTGCATCACTCTCAACCCGCCCACATACAACTTTCCACACCCACACCCCCACCCACACCCCCCACGCACACTCCAACAACCACCCCACTCAACACACCACTCCCTCACGCCCCACCCACACCCCCCCCTCACCACCCTCCCCACTCCACCCACCGCCCACACATATCAACACAACTCACCAAACACACACCTCCCATCACAAACACCACAACCCACCCACCAACTCCACACACCCACACCCTCCACACAAGACTCGTCACACACCACCCCGACTCCCACTCACCACACACACCCCCTACCCTCACCACCCACACACCCCCCATCCACACCTCCCACCATCTCACCCCCACACAACCGCCCGACCCAAACCCTACTCCCAAAAACTCTACACCTCTCCGCACCACCTACACCCCCCACACACACACACTCCCACATCCTCCCCCAATCTAACCTCCCTCAACCTACATACCCATAAATCCCCACCACCCACCATAACTAACATACACCAACACACCTTTCAAACACTACCCCCCCCAAATAAAAACCTTTAAATAAAACAACCCACCAAAACACAACCCAACCCTCCCTAACACACACATACACACACATACAACACTTCGTTCTTATCTCTTCCCCTCCCCCCCCCTCCTACCCCCCCTTTCCCCCAACCCAGTCACCTCACCCCCAGTCCCTATTTCCCCCGTCCCCCTACCACCCCACCACCATCCCACTAACACCCAAAACATCACGCACGCCCGTAACCCCACAAAGACCCAAAATGCCAAAAAAACGGAATAAACCTTAAATAGATATACATAAAATCAAAAAACACTGAGATATATATTTATTTTAATAAAATTCAGGTTTCCACGTTGCTTTATAGTTAGTACCTCCGACCGTCGAGTTGTTTATTGAACGACGACCGACCCTCCCCGTGCGAGTCCACAACCCCCCACACATCCCCACCCCCAATATAATAAAAGACAAGTGTGACATCACTCGGTGTCATGTCATGTAAATTAGTTTGAAAATAGATCACTACTAGTTAGTTATGTCTCATATATAAGGGATTAATAGTCAAAAACTTTGTGTTTTTAACGGTTTGTATAATATAATCCCTTATATATACCTTCACCGGGTCGTCACTCTCTGTCTTGGGCGGCTGTAGAAAAACAGAATGTCGAAAATGACCCACTTCCATGATCCATCGAACTGAAATTTGGCACACGGACCCGTCTTACCTAACAATGCATCGTATCAAAATTTCAGATCGATCGAACGTACCGTAATTAAATTAATGCATTTTTAGTTTATCCTTATATGAGGTATGTAATTTTAAATTCACGATTTGTTATTGTTTTTTGCCACGTGAAATTTTGAGCTGACGCATTGAGGCGACCCAACGAAGCGACGTGCGCTTTTGTTTACATTTTACGTGTCACTCTGAGCTCGGTCAAGCGAATCGGGACCAGACTTTTCCCAATGTTAGATTTTATTGTTTGGCTTTTTTTTTTATTAAATCTTATGTTAGATCTTAGGTTGTTTTTTACTTTATTATATTCTATTGTCGACATTTGTTTTTCACAAATTTTTCAATCTTTTTCAGTTTTTTATTCTTATTTTATTAATTCTTATATTATATTTCTTTAGCATTGTTTAAGTTTTTTCATTTTTTTTTTTTTCGTAGATCCTTTGTTTATTTTCTTTCTTTTAAGCTACATTCATAAATAGTGCTTATACTTTGATTGTATTATAACAAGTATTTATAACGTTGTATTAACCATCTAAAAAAAAAACGGAATGACATATATAAAAAGTGAGGCACTCGAACTCAATCACTAAATTCACAAAACAACAAAAACGCAAATTCACATACAGATATATATAACCAACACATTAAATAAAAAATTTATAAAAATCAAAAAAAACAAAAAAATAACAAAGAAATACAAAAACAATAATGTTCATACAAAAAATCAAATGTTTCATGTCCATAAGAAGTGGAAATAAACGGAATATTTTACAAAAAAATGACTCAAAACATTACAAACATTACAACAAAATAACAACCACAGACCAAAATCCCAAAAAAACATGAACTAAAAAAATCATCCAAAACAATAAAACAAAACCATACACTCAGATGCAGACCCAAACACCACACCGCAAACTTCACACGGAAAAAACAAAAACCCACACCCCCCCCCCCCCCCACCCCCCCACTTTAACATCCTCCCCCAATCTAACCTCCCTCAACCTACATACCCATAAATCCCCACCACCCACCATAACTAACATACACCACACACCTTTCAAACACTACCCCCCAAATCACCTTTAAATAAACACACCCCACTAAAACCACCCACCCTCTACAAACACACCCCCACTCACACCGACACACCACCCACCCTTTCCTCCCCCCACCCACATCACTCACCCACCCCACACACACACCCCCACCCCACCCACAACCCCCACACCACACACACACACACTCACACTCGCTCACCCCCACACCCCCTCACTCTCCACCACCCTCACTCCCCACTCTCACCTCTCTCTCACTCCCCACTCCCCCCCCACCCCACTCACCCCTCACCCCCACACACACCCCTCACCCCCACTCCCCTCACACCCCCCCCACCCCACTCACCCCACCCCCCCCTCCCCACCCCACCCCTCCCCACCCCCTCCCCTCCCCACCCCTCCCCCACCCCTCCCCACTCCCCACCCCCACCCCACTCTCTCCACCCCACACCCCACCCCACCACTCACCCCTCACCCCCACCCCACACCCCTCCCCCACTCCCCACACCCCACCCCTCCACACACACACACCACACACACACCCCACCCCACCACACACACCCCACCCCACCCCCACCCCACACACACCCCACCACCCCACTCCCCTCACACCACTCCCCACACACCACCCCACACACACCCCACCCCACCCCACTCTCCCCTCACCCCACACCTCACCCCACTCCCCCTCACTCACTCCCCTCCCCCTCACACTCTCCCCTCACACTCCACACACACTCCACACCCCACTCCACCCCTCACACCCCACTCCACTCACCCCTCACCCCTCCTCACACTCCACTCCCCACACCCCACACCCCCCCCTCACCCCACACCCCACCCCCCCCCCTCTCACTCTCCCCCACTCACCCCTCTCCACCCCTCCCCACACACCCCCACTCTCTCTCCCCACCCCCACACTCCCCCCCCACACCACACACACTCTCCACCCCACACTCCCCACCACTCACCCCTCTCCCCCTCCCCACTCTCACCACACCCCACTCCTCACCCCACCCCACACACACCCCCCCCTCTCACACTCCACACTCTCCTCACTCACCTCTCCCCTCTCCTCTCCCCACCCCTCCCCTCCCCTCTCCCTCTCTCTCTCACCCCCACCCCACACACCCCCTCTCCCCTCACACTCCACTCTCTCTCTCCCCTCCTCACTCACCCCCCCCCACACCCCTCACTCACCCCCCCGCACCCCACACACACCCCTCCTCACCCCTCTCCCCTCCACACTCTCACACCCCCTCTCACTCTCCTCCCCACACTCACCCCCTCACCCCACTCTCCCCTCCTCACTCCCCACACCACCCCACCCCACTCACCTCCCCACCCCACACCTCACACTCCACACCCCACCACTCACCTCACACCTCACTCCCCACCCCCTCACTCCCCTCCCCCACCCCTCTCTCCACACCTCACACCCCACCACCCCTCACCCCTCCCCACCACACCCCACCCCACCCCCACACCCCACCCCACCTCACCCCACCCCCTCTCACACCCCCACTCACCCCTCTCCACCCCACTCACTCCCCCACACCCCACACACACCCCACCTCACACCCCACCACCCCACACACCCCCCCCCCCGCCCCCCTCTCTCTCTCACCTCTCTCTCCACTCCCCACCCCCACACACACTCCTCCCCACACCCCTCCACACACCTCACCCCTCCCCCACCCCACTCCCCACCACTCTCCCCACTCCCCCCTCCCCTCTCTCTCCCCACCTCACTCCCCCTCTCACTCCTCTCTCTCCCCCTCTCTCCACACCCCTCCCCACTCCCCCGCTCCCCACCCCTCCCCTCCCCCCCCTCTCCCCTCACACCACTCTCCCCTCCCCCTCCCCTCCCCTCTCCCCACCACCCCTCACCCCACTCCCCCACCCCTCCCCTCACTCCACCCCTCCCCTCTCACCCCCTCTCTCTCCTCTCCCCACCCCGCTCCCCCTCTCTCCTCTCACTCCTCCCCTCTCACCCCCTCACACTCCCCCTCTCACTCCTCACCCCTCTCTCTCTCTCTCCCCTCCTCCCCTCTCACTCCCCCTCTCTCTCCTCTCGCCCCACACCCCTCCTCCCCACCCCTCCCCTCCCCCCCCTCCCCTCCCCACACCCCACCCCCACCCCACCCCTCCCCCACCCCTCCCCTCCCCTCCCCCTCACCCCACCCCACCCCCCCCACCCCTCCCCACCCCACCCCTCCCCACCCCCCCCACTCACCCCACCACCCCTCCCCACCCCTCACCCCCACCCCACCCCTCTCACCTCACACCCCACCCCCTCCCCACCCCACACACCCCCCCCCCCTCACTCCCCACCCCTCCCC